>JARQOC010000009.1:20773188-20788188 GCA_033576535.1 Allobates femoralis
CACCTATACATGTCAGACAATGCTTCCCAAGATGTCAGGTGGATCAGTGAATGAAGAGCAACTGAGGCCCCCACACTTGACTACATTATTTTTGGTAGCTGTTCACAAGCAGCTGCCTCCTCCAGCCTTGAGGTTTTTTATATCCGCTTCATTCACCCAGACCTGACATGCTTTACCCATAAGGTTGGGATGGTCTGATGGGGGTTAAACTGTGAAATAGCCCAGACACCTGTGGTGCAATATAAATCACAACCTTATTAATTTAACGCATTCCTTATCAGAACAATCTATCAAAAAGACCCCAAAGGGACTATGGAATGTCTTTAAAATCACAATTTCTTTATTAAAGAGCTTAATAAAAGCATAACAATGCAATTTAATTACAGCTATAACAAAAAAGACAATAGTCATCAACTGAGGAAACAGAAATGAACATCAATTAGGGAAGATCAAGAGAGGTCAGAATATTGTATTGGGTACCTCCAGGCTCGCACCGGAGATAACCTTACTCAGTCTAGCAGGAGATGACTTATGACATCCTTTATCACCATTAGCCTCTGGTACACAGCATCGTTTTCAACATTATCATGACTTACAACAGATATCAGAAACTGAGCTATCTCAATTTTTAGCAAAATTATGCAGTGTATGCTCAGTGGCCCCTATAGGAACCTACTGTCATTGCCTGTAAGCTAAAATACAGCACAAGCAATTACACAATAGTTTTATCCACAGGTAAGCTATGCCCAGTGAAAGAATGACCTAATACTAACATGAAATGTGGATTCCTCCTTAATTGCTGGTCCAATAACAAGCCTATAGTGTATAACAGGACAATTTGCCCATGAGTCACCCAACAGAGATGGTACAGACCTGAGTGGTTAGAGCTCCTTATCACCCTGACGGAGTTCCGTCTCGTGAGACTTCTTCAGGGGGTCAGTGTGCCCTGTGGTGCAAGCTGCAAGTGTCTGAGCCTCAGTTGCTCTTCATCCACTGGACCTCCTGGCAGCATGGGAAGCTATGTCTGACAAGTATGGGTGAGTGTTTGCTTTAAATGGTCCCCTTTACAATATATTATGCTGTCTATAGGACACATCAGAATTATAAAAATACGTACAGTTAGGACTACGCCAATTGAGACATTCCTTGATGTTTGGAGGAGTAGCTCAGGAGATTCAATGCTGCAATCTCCTGCTAAATGTCTCTATTTTTGTGCAGTATGGCATAAACAGGTGTAGATACACATATATATTTTTTTGCAATTTCCGGCTGTGCTGGCATCTTGTTTTTCTCTGGGTGTAATCCTCAGTATCGGTATATTCTGTATATATACACTGCACCACCTCTCCTGTCCTGTAGGGTGTAATCCTCATACTGTATTATCTGATATATACACTGCACAGCACCACTTCTCCTGTCCTGTATACTGGGTGTAATCCTCAGTATCTGTATTATTCTGTATATATACACTGCACAGTACCATTTTTCCTGTTCTATATACTGGGTGTAATCCTCAGTTATGTACAGCTCATGGGCCCTGATATGAAACTTCAATGGGGCCCCCAATTATTGCAAAGCTTTAACAGCAATAGTCTTTTTCTATAGGCCAAAGGCACTTTTGGGCTTTCCAGTCTCCAGGGCCTGGATGCTATTGCAACCCCTGCACCTGCTGTAGTTACGCCCCTTGTTGTTAGTTGTTTTATGCAGAACTAGTTACAAGTCACTTCTTCTGTTTCTCTTCATACAGCGACCTTCAGTATTGGGATTTTACCTTCAAGAGTGAATCTTTTGCTTACAAGCAGGTATGACCCTTCTACCTTGTTACTGTGATTATAGAATATTACAAAGGTTCCTGAATACGGTGATTTCTTTTTTTTTTTTCCTGCTGATCTCCATATCTGAAATATGGCTCCTTCTTCCCTGTATGTAAATCTGGTCCTTTTAGCTAAATGGGTATGATCTTAAACTCTTCTCTATGAGAGTCATCTTGACCACACCCAGTTGGCTAAAAAGACATACAGGTGACTAGGGGGTCATGCCTCAGGAAAAGAGAGGTACAGGAACAAATGAAAAACAACTCTGGATTCAGTAGGACAGCAACATTTATATCAGGTAAAACAATATATGTTTATGGCAAGTGATGGGTCCTGTATAAACCCTGTTGTCACTTTTAAAGATATAAAATGTCTTGCTGAAATGTTAAATGTATGAACCTCATAAACAACCAATTAGAATTTTAATCTGAAAGTATAAAATCCTGGAGAATACCAATGGATGTAGGCTTAGAGTAGGCCATAATCAATGATCCCCTCCCCCTCTTTAATGTTGTACCTTGGGGGTGGGGATTCTACCAATCGTAACATCTTTAGAATTGGCTAATCAGTGTGTGGTCTGTGTAAGTCCCGCCCTCCAGGAACCCTCACTCAAGTTACAGAAGCTCCTTCATTGCAGTGAAGATACAGAGGAATGAGATACATGTGATAGTGTGTTGGTTCTGAAATGAAGATATGGAACCTCAACTGCTACATAGCTTCTCAGTGTAGAGTCCTGGAGACCCCTTTAATTCTGCTTGTGACCCTATTCTGTGTTGCTCTCAGATGATGACTTTCGTAGCGTCTGATTACTGATTAAGCTCCACCTGATTACCCTTTGTCTTCCAGGTAAGGAGGATGATGAGTGCTCTGGTCGCTGTGGGTTTGGGTTATCTCACTCCACAACACATCAAACTTCATCTAGAAGAGCGTACGCCACCAATGTTTCTAAGAAGTATCGTTGCTCCTCCGTCCGGACTGTTCCTCAAGGAAGTCAAATATGATGAGAAGGGTAAGAAAATGGAATTTTACCGAGGCAGGTCGGGATCCCGTGTTTAGGGCTTTGTGGGCTCAGTTCTTCTCTGTGGATTCTGCTCTGTGAGCCTTCATTCTCCCCAGTGGGCCTCCGCTCTGCGGGCTCTGCCCAGTGGGCCTCCGCTCTCGGCTCTGCCCAGTGGGCCTCCGCTTCTGCGGGCTCTGCCCAGTGGGCCTCGCCTGCCTCGCCTGCTGCGGGGCTCTGCCCAGTGGGCCTCCCGCTCTGCGGGCTCTGCCCAGTGGGGCCTTCCCCCGCTCTGCCCAGTGGGCCTCCGCTCTGCCCAGTGGGCCTCCGCTCTGCCCCCCAGTGGGCCTCCGCTCTGCCCCAGTGGGCTCCGCTCTGCCATGCCGCTCCCAGTGGCCTCCATCAATGAAAAGTCATCCGATTCTAATGTAATCGGCGGTTCCTTATGCCATGTATATGATAACTCAGCCACAACGAATGGTCTGGAAAAGATCTGATAGATAATATGTTGTCTGGTTTAGCATTCTTGAAAAATGCCCCCGAATAGAGCAGCTACAAAGAATGGCCGCTCGAGGACGTGCCATGTCCGAGCGTTATGGATGTGTCCCCCCTCATCGTTCCTCTTGGATCAATGTATTTGAAGATTGACAGCTGTGATACCAAATAAATAATGTTACTCTATTGGACGCCGTTTACACTATAGGTGTCTGCATTAAAATGTATCATGAGAAATTGCTGTTTTTCGTTACATTAGCGGAAAGTTAATAACGCTGGGTACATCTGCACATGGACAGTCAGTCGTTTTGAGTTCACTGAGTAATTCTTCGTCTATCCTGTGGAGGCGCTGCTGGCACACAGAACACTTACTCCCTGCAGATCAATGGGATTCCATTCTGTGATCTCTTCTAAAAGATCAAAACACAGATTGTGTAAACCGGGCGACTTTAATATAATACTGGGGTTTTCTTGCATTTGGTGTTGCTTGAATACCTTATTTGCACCTAATCTATCAAAGTGCAAATTATTATTGATATTTATAGTACTTACTGGTCTATGTATGCCCCTACTTTACATGTAAAGCGCCATGGAATATGGTGTAGTGGTAGTAGTAGTGTGGTAGTAGTGGTAGTAGTAGTCGTCGTGGTCGTCTGGTAAATGCAGATCCTGGATAATGGTCCATCTACGTGTTTCGGGGTAAATAACTCCTTCCTCAGAACAATCATAATAAATAAAGGAGGAGACTTTGTGTGGATTGTCATCTTGAACTAATTTGGCTTTATCCAAAAACCGATAAATGAACGAATGAGTTTGCATAAGTTTTGACGCCTGATCCAGATATATAACCTTGTCGATTTTTGGCTGTCGCTCACAGTACCGCTCTCCTCTTGTCACCATGGTCTCTCTTACATTGGAGACTTTTGACAACTTTGGGACCTGTGGATCACTCCTGTATTAAGACTTCATATTAAACCTGTTTCTTTTGTTTGGGAGGTAATGTCAGTTTCTGCTGCAAGCAAGCTAGCTGATTCTTTTTCCAGGTGCGGCTACTTTGTGATCACTCTCATCCCCTTTATATAGTCACATGGTTCCAGGATCCTTTCCTGGTGATTGAACCCATTCCTGGCCTGGCTTCCTGAGGTGAAGGAAGGTCTCTGGAGAACCAGACCATTGCCAAGCTGACTGCTGCCTAGGAGAGTGAAGTGAAGTTGTTTTTGTTGTCCTCCTGTCTGTCTTCCCTTTCCTCTTGTTGTTGTTATTGCAGTGGTTTAGACTAGTGCTCCCACCGGCCATTTCTCTATTGAGGGCTAACATCTGGGTCAGCGAGGGACTAGGTATCCTGTTCAGCGATGGGTTGAAAGAACCCGTATAGGGATGGTAGGAAGATCAGAGGCACTCCCACATGTGAGTACAGGAGGTCACCCCTTCCCCTGTTCACCATGAGCAGGGCCCCCACTGTATTTGTCCCGCCATCTGTTTTTTTGTGTAGTGCACCGTACATCGTTGGTCTGTGCATCCACTGTGAAGCATGGTAGCCGGACATCCCCTTAGTCCAGCATGACACCTCCACTGGTAGACACAACCCTGTAATCACGCGGCTTCCTTCTGACTGGTGGTGACTCTGCCCCATCCCGTTGTCCTTGCACTATATTCCGTACAATGATCTGACCTATTCCTGGTCCATGATGCTCTTAAGATCCTGTTATCTTCCTTGAACTAATCAATGTCTCCTTTTATTTAGATCTCAAGCTGGAAAAGACTGAGCCGAGAAGTCGCCTCCCGGGGACACGTGATCGGGACGCACATGCCGCAGATTTGTAACTTTTTATTTAACGGAATCGTATAAATATTTTTACTGTTTATAAAGAATTTTGTACTTTGTCCATTTTTTATGAATAATGAAGAATTCTGCTTTGTACGGAGATCTCATACAGAGATGCACTTGTTGTCCAGGCACAGAGGAGCCTCACGGGGGCGACAACGGGCCACATCTACAGTTACACATGATGTATCCTAACCATTGTCCTGGAAAAAGACCCCTGAAGGGATTGTTCACTACATGACAACCCCTTTATTATCCCACATAACATTAAATAAAATATATATATAAAATACCTTGCAAACTGGCTGCTGCCTCTTCCATTCGGTGCTGCGCTGTCTAGTGGACATGAGACGTTTATGACCGCTGCAAACAATCGGCGACTGACTGGCGGCAGCCTTCACAGTTCTATCAGAAGGAACCATTCTGGACATCTGAATGCTGCAGCAAACACATGACATTACATAACCGCCAGGAGTCGCGGGTTAGTCAGAGAGGAGAGTATTGGGGGGTTTTATATTATGTGGGCCTGCAGTTAAGGGGGTCATCCACTAATGAACAACCCCTTTAATGCCTATACACTGCTATTCACGAGTTAAAAAAGTTATTGTTTACACCTCGGTATATATTCATTGCTCTTATTTGTATAGATCCATTAGATCTCTTTAATGTAAGTCACAGATTGTGATTACATGTACTCGTTCCTGTCCCGTGAGCTCACAATCTAGTTTCCTTTACTCCTATTTATAGATACTAGGGGCAGATATAGGAAAGCAGGTGACCCTTTGTTTGGAGCCTAGGTGGAGAGGAAACTAGAATACACAGAGGAAGCTCAGACAAGCACAAGGAAGTAAGAACATGTGATAGAACAAGTGACAACAGGGTTAATGGGAAACACCGTATTCCACCTTACAGGCAGCAACTGAGCCACTGTACAAAGCCACGGCCTTAAAGGGGAGTTCCACTTTATAAAGAAGGATCATAAAAGTGATCACCAAAGGATAAGATGCTTCTAAAACAGACCAACATAGAACTCAATATTGTGAACTATAAGTTTGCCGTATTACAAGAATGTAATCCTTTGGGGACCACTTTTGTTAAAGTGGGAAATGTCTTTAATTCTCTTACTCTGATACTGAGTTACCCCTGTATTATACTCCAGAGCTGCACTCACTATTCTGCTAGGTGCAGTCACTGTGTACATACATTACATTACTGATCCTGTGTTACCTCCTGTATTATACTCCAGAGCTGCACTCACTATTCTGCTGGTGCAGTCACTGTGTACATACATTACATTACTGATCCTGAGTTATATCTTGCATTGTACTCCCGAGCTGCACTCACTATTCTGCTGGTGCAGTCACTGTGTACATACATTACATTACTGATCCTGAGTTACCTCCTGTATTATACTCCAGAGCTGCACTCACTATTCTGCTGGTGCAGTCACTGTGTACATACATTACATTACTGATCCTGAGTTACCTCCTGTATTATACTCCAGAGCTGCACTCACTATTCTGCTGGTGCAGTCACTGTGTACATACATTACATTACTGATCCTGAGTTACCTCCTGTATTATACTCCAGAGCTGCACTCACTATTCTGTTGGTGCAGTCACTGTGTACATACATTACATTACTGATCCTGAGTTACCTCCTGTATTATACTCCAGAGCTGCACTCACTATTCTGTTGGTGCAGTCACTGTGTACATACATTACATTACTGATCCTGAGTTACCTCCTGTATTATACTCCAGAGCTGCACTCACTATTCTGCTGGGGCAGTCACTGTGTATATACATTACATTACTGATCCTGAGTTCCCTCCTGTATTATACTCCAGAGCTGCACTCACTATTCTGCTGGTGCAGTCACTGTGTACCTACATTACATTAC
This sequence comes from Allobates femoralis, assembly GCA_033576535.1. NCBI lineage: Eukaryota > Metazoa > Chordata > Amphibia > Anura > Aromobatidae > Allobates > Allobates femoralis. Next base: position 20,780,221 of record JARQOC010000009.1, read on the forward strand.
TGATCCTTACTTAGTCTGAATTAAGCCATGTTCCAATGGGCAAGAAAAATGTTTTTCTTTGCATGTGTTCACACCAACATATGCCATAGACATCTGCTCTAATTATAGTATTTCTGCAGTTTTTTTCCCATCTTTTTTCCCATCTTTTGTGTCGCTTTATATCAGCATTTATTTTAATGCATTATTTTTAGATGTGTTTTTTCAAGTTCTAGAAACCTATAGAGAAAACAATGCACCAAAGCAGCGCCATGAAGCGCACAGCGGGCTGAGGTCCTCGTGACATCACAAACCGTCACACAGTGTAAATGCTGCGTTTATTGTGCAGGAAATCCTATGTGACAACATGGGCTTACCTCCAGAGCTGAACTCAAAAGTGAACTATGACTTCAGTAGCTAAAAATTGAAGTTTTAGGTGCCTGCAAGGAAGAAGAGACCAATCCATTGTCTGCCTTCATTTATTGTTTGTTTACATTTCAGCTCAAAACTGCAATGTTCATGCAAAACAATGATAAATCCTCATGCTGGCTTGTCTTCTGCTCACACGTGAACTCGTCTGTGCAGTCAGACCTATCGCAGAATTTTAATTTGTCTAATGGGTTAATTTCTAAAGCGCTACTTGGTGCACGTCATTTAGTGGCTAATTACTATTGTAGCCATTGGCCACTTTCTATTAATGTTGACGTTCTTATCATTTCACTTTCTGGACGCTTTGTCTTTTGCATGTTCCAGTTTACCCTCCTCCTGTTGCTCTGGTTTTCCAGTTTGTGATGCTGAGGATACTGGCTGTATTCAGTGCGCTGTACCGTGATGTTTTGAAGGAACTTTTGCGCCACCTGCTGGACGTCATGAAGAACTTACATATAATAGAATTATTCTTACCGTTAATTCGGATTCTAGGATACCTTCCACGACAGCATAGGAGGTCGCCTCTCCACCCTAAATAGGGACAGGAAGCACATAAGGGGTTAAAAGGCCCTCACACCTCCCACAAGCCAGTGTCTTACAAGGAACCATAGCAGGAGGAATAGGAACACATTCCAGGAAAAACAAATAGGGAGGGAAATAAGTGCTGTCGTGGAAGGTATCCTAGAAACCGAATTAACGGTAAGAATAATTCTATTTTCTCTAGGAACCTTCCACGACAGCATAGGAGGAATAGCAACGAATAACTACCTAGGGTGGGACAATGGCTTGCAGGACCTTCCTGCCAAAAGCCAAATCCCTACCGGAGCCCAGATCCATACGGTAGTGCTTCGTGAAGGTATGCAGGGACGACCAGGTAGCAGCCGTGCAAATCTGCTCAGGAGAAGCCCCAGCCCGTTCAGCCCAGGAGACAGCGGTAGACCGGGTGGAATGGGCAGTAAACCCAGAAGGAGCAACCAACTGCTGGGAAACGTAGGAATCAGTAATAGCCGCCTTGATCCAATTCGCAATAGTGCTCTTGGAGACCTTCAAGCCCTTACGGGAACCAAAGGGCTGAACAAAGAGATTATGGTCGATGCGCCGAGACATCCAGATAATGGAGAACCGCACGCCGGACATCCAAAGCATGGAACTGTTCCTCCTTCGGGGACCGGGGCTGTTGGCAGAACAATGGAAGGACAATCGATTGAGAGCGCTGGAAGTCCGAAACCACCTTAGGAAGAAATGAAGGATCCAGCTGAAGCACAATGCAGTCATCCCGGACGGTGAGGTACGGATCCCGGATGGACAAGGGCTGGAGTTCCCCAACACGACGGGCAGAAGTAATCGCCACCAGGAACGCCATCTTGTGAGACAACCGCCGGAGGTCACAGGACGAAAGAGGTTCGTAGGGAGGCCTAGACAGACCCGTGAGAACCACATTGAGGTCCCAGGAGTGAGGACGGACTCGTGAACGTATACACTGCAACCAGCGAATTGCCAGTGAAATTGCCTAGCAATATTGCTGTGTATGACGGTACCTTTAAAATACTACTACACCAAATATCCCCATTGCAGCCTGCTGTCCATCGACACAAGTCTGTATTGGTGCCTCCATCTAACATTACTTAGACAAGAGAACTTGGGTTGCTCCGGTTGTTTGCAAAGTAGATTTTCAGTATTTTCAGGTATAGTCAAGTTATAAAGTAATGCATGCTGCCTGTAAAGAGTCCAGTGGGCGGGCCTTGCCATGTGCACAGATCTCTTAACCCTGAAGTGACATTGGGCCCCAGATTCTCTGCGTTGGTGGGAGCCGGAGCAGCCTGATCCTCTCTTGGTCACCATTATGTCCTGAGGATGTTCAGGCGAGTGCTATGGAGAACACCACAGAAATAGCAGACACTGTATTTTTGTGCGCTCTATGCTGTGGGTGCAGGTCACTTCCTGTGGTTACAGTGAGTGCACGTGTGACGGGAAATTTAGTTACTTGCATGTTAATTCATTGTTCCGGAGCTGTGATGAGCGGCTGGTCCCAGCAGAGCTCGGAGCAGAGGCATACAGTGCCATAACCCTCCCTGCAGATTACCGGGTGGATCACTCACATGGAGATCACACTGAATGTCCCAGGAGGGAACTGCTCCCTGCAGGCCGACTTCCAGTATGGGTTCTTCACGGTCACGTACAGCCTGGTGTTCATTCTTGGCTTACCTGGCAATGTCTTGGCATTGTACTACCTGTGCCAAAACAGGCAACGCACCCGCAATGCCAACATCTACTTTGTGAACCTGTCGGCGGTGGATTTCATTTTCATCTGCCTTTTGCCCATTCGGATTTATTATCACAATGCTGGAAATAACTGGATCTTTGGAGATGTGGCTTGTCGCATCACCGGTGCCATTTTCTACGCCAACATCTACCTGAGCATCGCCTTCTTTACATGCATCAGTCTGGACAGGTACCTGGCCGTGGTTCACCCGCTGCTGTACATGAAGCTCAAGTGCACTCGCTACTCCTTGATACTGACCGTTCTCATGTGGATCCTTTGCGGGGTCATTATTCTGCCTTTGATCCTGGGGGGACCGCTGGGCAGTCAGAATGGCACGAAGACGTCTTGCTTTGATGGCTTCTCCACTTCGACCTGGCAGGATCGGCTGGCGCCTTACAACACCTGCGCCTTAATCTTCGGTTTTCTTCTCCCATTCGCCATCGTGGTGCTGATCATGCCTGTATTTGCACGGAGGATCTGTAAGATGAAATCCAGCAGCCATCGGAAGGTGGCCCTGAGGATCATCCTCTTCATACTGGTGGTCTCCTTGATTTGCTTTTTGCCCTACAATGTCACGCACCTGCTGTACTTCATGATGAAACTGGACCTGATCCACGATTGCGCCTGCGCCATATATATCTACAAGCTGCGCCGGGTCACTCTGGCCTTAGTAAGTCTCAACAGCTGCCTGAACCCCATTCTGTACTTCATCCCATATTTGAGTCGTAGGCTCAGCGGTCCCCACTTCAGGCAAACGTACCACATTCAGAGAGTAAAACCCGCTGACGAAGCCCCGAGAAAAATCCCTTCACCTTGTTGTGTGCCGAGAAAACTGGAACCAGTTACTATACTGGGGGCCAAGGTGGAGTGGTCCGTCCTATAATCCACACCGGAGAGACATCTCATTCATCCATCTACATCTCCGACTGTTCTCCTTTACTTGTTCCAGTATGGACTTTGCCTTGAACTTGCTATTATGTTGCTGTAGGCTCAGATTAATGACTAATTGCCAAGTTTTATTGGAATATTATCCCGTGGATTGTATATATGTAGATCTATATTCTATCAGATTTTAGCTGTAATAGCCAAGGAAAGGGTCAGTGTCTCACTCTGTTGTTGTTCTATGGTGTAGGGTCCAGCCCTTAATAAATATCTATATTTTTTATTATGTTATGTCTATCCTTTTGTCGATGTTTATTGTGCAGTATAAAATCCTCGGGGTAGAAGATGGTAATTACCAAGACCCCCCCATAGATTATGAGATTGGGGGCTCTACAGCCTTGTTGATATTCAGCCTCTGCTGCCTTCATTGTCAATGGCAAAAGCCAAGTCTATCAATGGAACTAATGGAGAAATCAATGAATAGAGAAAGGTGATCATCACCCCTCCGCTCCATGCAGGACAGGACTGCAGGGCCCCAATCTCATGATCCATGGGGGAGGGGGGGGGTCCCAGTAATTAGTAAATTATCTCCTACCCCAAGGAAAAGGAGTAAGTTGTCTTTTTTTTGGAGGAGGGGGATAACTCCTTAAAATGACACCTCAAAATATTTAGGGGTACATTTTTTTCACCCTATACTGTATTACTTGCCTAGCTTAGTGCAGAGCGTGAATTATTTTTCTATGTACACAGTAGTCACAAGTATAGACGGGGTATACATTGCCCCTAAATATTACTAGCGGAGCGATCTCCTTCAGGGTAGAATTAATGGAATTCAAAAATGAAAAAATATTTGAATCTTTTATTTTTTACCGTCTGTTCCTTGCATTAATTCTGAATGGGATTGTTATGACCGTGCCGCACTTCTTTGGTGTCACCGTGTGACCAGTGTGTTGAGGTCTTTGTGTTGCTGGCAATTAAGGTTGGGCGTATCGGATGGTGCCACCCTGGTCTAGTGTTCAGTTGGGTTCTGCTTGGCAGCTTCTCTTCACTTTTGCTCCTGGCTTTCGTGACCTTTATGAGGCCCTTCGACAGTGGGATATGTAGTAAGTACCAGCGGTAACAAAGATACAGGAGGTAAGTTGGTTGTCAATGAGGACCAGACTGGACGTTGGACCACCGATGGTTAATAACGGGAAACCTGATGTGGGTAACTACACGGTTGCCTATTTTATTTAGGACTCGTGTTCAAATGAAGCAGAGAATCATTCATGTGGTGTGTTCTTGAGGAAGAGGCTGGGACAGCCTCGAAACGCGTAGAAGCAATAAGGCACCATTTTTACATACCAAGATTCTGATCCTTCCTTATACACAGCAGTGCAGATCGTAGCACACCTTGGGCCTTTGGATTTGTGCAATCGGTCAGATGTGTCATATGCTTTTGTGACTCCAGCCTGACAAGGGTTCTCCAGCACAGAACACTTCACATCGGGAGATGAGCAGCGCTGATGACCTTGTATTGGCAGGTAGCTGCAGATCCTGCACCTGTCCTTTTCATAGGATGTGTGCATCATACCTTCAATGTTTACAGTGGTCATAGGGAGCGCTGCTCCCCATGCTAGGTGAACCACCTTAGTGACATACAAATGTCCAAAAGCTGGAATCCAATACTGGCTCTTAGTGAATATAAGGTATTGTTCCCCAACTCCAGTCCTCAGGACGCAGCAACAGTGCATGTCTTCAGGATTTCCTTAGTATTTCACAGGGGATAATTTAATCTCCTGCACAGGAGATAATTCCAACACCTGTGCAATGCTAAGGAAATCCTGAAAACATGACCTGTTGTTGGCTCGTGAGGACTGGAGTTGAAAAACACTGGAATTAGGTATAGCTTAAGGAACAGGTTACCGTATTTTTTGGACTATAAGATGCACTTTTCCCCCCCAAAAATGTTGGGGGATGAGTCTTATAGTCCGAATATACTGACAGCGTGGTTGTAGGGCTTTGCTGAGTGGAGCAACAGCTCTGGAGTGGGCTGGAGCAGGCTGCAGAGGCAGTGGGAGGTCATGTGCCCCTGCTCATTAGGTTCATTTAATATGGATTGCATCCACCTGTCCATCTCTCAGTGCTGAAGCCAGTGCTGAGAAACCACCCCCATGCTGCCGCACAGCAAAATAATAACACAGGTCAACAAAAAAAATTTTTTTTTCTGGTGCCCAAAATATTTTAATGAATTTGGGGTATTTTTGGGGTGCTGATTCTGAATATGCTATCAGTTTTGCCAGATTGGCTCAAGTTTTTGAGATTTTTGGTATCTTATTTATAGCACTTGTTGGTAAATGCGACGCATCATCTCATTAATTTCTTTGGATTAGTACTTGAACTGAGCAGTTCTCAATATAGTTTTGTGTTAATTAGTGTTCTAAAAGTTTGTTCATAGCTTGATTTTTGCACTAACTTTGTTTGTTGTCTTTTGTCCAGTGAAAAGCATGAACTCATCAAGAAGAAGTTGTCTTAACGATCCAGACTCATTCTGTTACATTTGTGGTGAATATACACTGACAAAACATAGAAGAAACATAACAGACTTCGTTAAAAAAGTAGCAAAAAAACGTCTTTTTTGTTACACATTTTACGAAAAATCTCAAAAACTTGAGCCAATCTGGCAAAACTGATGACATACCGTATATACTCGTGTATAAGCCGACCCGTGTATAAGCCGACCCCCTACTTTTGCCCCCAAAACCTGGGAAAATTTATTGACTCGTGTATAAGCCGAGGGTGGACCCCAGCACAGGTATACAGCCCCCATCAGTGTGGTATACAGCAGCCTCCCCAGTGGTATATACAGGCCCCAGCAGTGTTACAGCAGCAGCCCCAGTGGTATATACAGCAGCAGCCCCAGTGGTAGTATACACGCAGCCCCAGTAGTATATACAGCCCCAGTGGTAGTATACACGCAGCCCCAGTAGTATATACAGCCCCAGTGGTAGTATACAGCCCCAGTGGTAGTATACAGCCCCAGTGGTAGTATACAGCCCCAGTGGTAGTATACAGTCCCAGTGGTAGTATACAGCAGCCCCAGTGGTATATTCAGCCCCAGTGGTAGTATACAGCAGCCCCAGTGGTATATACAGCCCCAGTGGTAGTATACAGCCCCAGTGGTAGTATACAGCAGCCCCAGTAGTAGTATACAGCCCCAGTGGTAGTATACAGCAGCCCCAGTGGTATATTCAGCCCCAGTGGTAGTATACAGCAGCCCCAGTGGTATATACAGCCCCAGTGGTAGTATACACGCAGCCCCAGTAGTATATACAGCCCCAGTGGTAGTATACAGCCCCAGTGGTAGTATACAGCAGCCCCAGTAGTAGTATACAGCCCCAGTGGTAGTATACAGCAGCCCCAGTGGTATATTCAGCCCCAGTGGTAGTATACAGCCCCAGTGGTAGTATATAGCCCCAGTGGTAGTATACATACAGCCCCAGTGGTAGTATACAGCCCCAGTGGTAGTATACAGCCCCAGTGGTAGTATACAGCCCCAGTGGTAGTATACAGCAGCCCCAGTGGTATATTCTGCCCCAGTGGTAGTATACAGCCCCAGTGGTAGTATATAGCCCCAGTGGTAGTATACACACAGCCCCAGTGGTAGTATACAGCAGCCCCAGTGGTATATTCTGCCCCAGTGGTAGTATACAGCCCCAGTGGTAGTATATAGCCCCAGTGGTAGTATACACACAGCCCCAGTGGTAGTATACAGCCCCAGTGGTAGTATACAGCCCCAGTGGTAGTATACAGGGCCCCAGCAGGGCCCCCCTCATAATTTGGCGCCCCCACCTCCCTTTCTGGGCCCCCCCGCATGCAGCGCTGCGCATATACATTACCTGTCTAGCAGCTGTCACCCTCCGATGGCTGATCGCGGCTCCCGGCTCCGGGCTCCATCTTCCTCGCTGTCTTCCTGCTGTGTGACCGGGGCGCAGCGCGATGACGTCATCGCGACGCCAGCCGGTCACCTGACAATCAGGAAGACAGAGAGGAAGATGGAGCCCGGAGCCGGGAGCCGCGATCAGCCATCGGAGGGTGACAGCTGCTAGACAGGTAATGTATATGCGCAGCGCTGCATGCGGGGGGCCCCAGTGGTAGTATACAGCCCCAGTGGTAGTATACAGCAGCCCCAGTAGTAGTATACAGCCCCAGTGGTAGTATACAGCAGCCCCAGTGGTATATTCAGCCCCAGTAGTAGTATACAGCCCCAGTGGTAGTATATAGCCCCAGTGGTAGTATACATACAGCCCCAGTAGTAGTATACAGCCCCAGTGGTAGTATACAGCCCCAGTGGTAGTATACAGCAGCCCCAGTGGTATATTCAGCCCCAGTAGTAGTATACAGCCCCAGTGGTAGTATATAGCCCCAGTGGTAGTATA